>UCOK01018952.1:0-13881 GCA_900474325.1 Synergus umbraculus
CTATAAAGTTTAAAATTCCTTATTTAAATCCCACAACATACATATTTTAAAATTATAAAAGTACCTTGAAGTACGATTGAAATCTAATCAGAGTCATGAAAAATTCTAAAACTTTCCAGAAACTTCTTGAAATTCTTTAAAATTCTACGATAGCATTTAGAATCCCATTATCTCTCATGAAATCTTTAAAAATTCCATAAAATTCCCTTAAAATTTCTAGATTTTCAATGTAGTTTGAGTTTAAACTCGTGACGAAATGATTATTAACGAAACCAAATTCAAAATTTCAAATTCAAACTTTCAAATTCAATTTACGCGGAAGTTACGATTCGGCAAGTATCGATTGTCGAAAATCACTATCGATACTTACACGACGAATCAGGAGTGCGGAATAGGCGTTACAATATTTCGACTTCGACTCAATGATCTTTTTAGAATAGATAATTTTATTTTTCGTTATCCTATTTATAGAAATCTTGTATTCTTGTACGAAAGGCAGTTGAGGAAATATGACTAGCTAATATTTCAGGTAAACGAAAAATATGAGATCAGTCCCAACTTTTGAAAGCATATGAATAGTGCAAATATATATGAATTCAAAAATTCATAGACTCGGTTGTAAGTTTGCTGGAATTATTAGCAATGACTTAGTTACTTTCTGTCCTCATTAAAATCTCGTTCCCAGGAGCCGTTACGCGGTTATTAATTTTGTGGCTTTTGGCTATAATGGCATGTATTATGTTGAATTTATGACTGATTTTTAATGTCACTAGAAGACCAACATGTGATATGCGCACTCATGGAATAAATTCTTTGCGTTATATTATATGCTAAGTGGCTCGACACCTTTCGCCTTTTTTCTAATAAAACGATTAGCAGTACATCATCGTCGAGTGGTAAAGTGCGAATCCATGTGTGAAAGTCAGGGATACATCATTTTTTTAATTTTACCGTAACGTTCTTTTTTTACTCAATATAGTTTTCTGCATCCCTGGAAGTTTGTTTTACTTGTCGCTTTTTGTGAAATAAAATAAAATTGCCACTGACGCCTCTCGCTTGTTAATTTGCCTGTGCATGTAATAGGTGAGCTCCACTGTCACGCGCACTTACACAACGTATAATTGACGGATAATCGCTCTCGTAATCTATACGTGTATAACACATCTAGCGATGACTTAGGGCCAGTTTTTGAATTTGAATAACTCATGTATATGGATTGGCCGGGGACTCGCGTCAGAGTTTTCCCTCCCATGCAGCTTCGTTAAGCTTCAACCAGAATCCTGCACGTACAATTAGCCCCAGAGCTATGCGATTATCGACACACCTATGCATAACTATAACCAAAATTTACGTCAGTTTCTCCTCTTTTTTTCATCATTTTTAAACTCTGCTGACTTATTGAAGGTATATCGATTTAATTAACTGTCTACGCAACTTTTTCCGTTAATAAATCAGAATAAATTCCACCATGAGGAATGCTTACTACTTATATATACACGTGTAGAAATTTCGATAGGGGTCTAGTGGGGGCCTCACTAGTTTTCCATTCTTTCAGTCGGACTCTGATAACAAAACTAGTCGGGGCGCTAGATCGTAACGTTTTTGTCAGTTAGGCCCCGACTAGATGTTCTAGTAGGGGACTATTGGGAATCGCCCTTCCACAGCCCTGGAAGAACTCCATTTCATCATAGGATGAGAAGGTACAGCAAAATGAAGAGGAAAATATTTTTCTGCCCTCCGGCCAGAAAGCATCAACTTTCCGGCCGCTGCGCTAAACGAAGTTGCCGCTTTCTGGCGTCGTCGAGTAGAAAAATAGTATACACATCTTGGCCAGTAAAAAAGAAAGCCTCAGATCACATTTTTGTGATCTGAGGCTTTTCTTATTTTACTGGCCTAGGTATGTAATATACTATTTTGTAACCTAACTGATAAATACTTACCGATAATACTTCTACTTCAAACCGTACAGCAAAATGAAGAGGAAAATATTTTTTGTAACCTACCTGATAAATACTTACCGATAATACTTCAACTTCAAATCGTACAGCAAAATGAAGAGCAAAATATTTTTTGTAACCTAACTGATAAATACTTACCTTGAAATATTCCTTGAAGACACATAAACATTCTGAATAGCAGCCCTTTTTCTAATATCAGTACATTGAAGAAAACCATATATTTTATAGAGTTCCGACTCTCAATAGCTGATTTGAGAAAACGTGACGAACTCGTTGCTACCTTAATTAAGTAGTTGATTTCATTGAAGTCAAACCTGTTTTTGAATCGTCGTATATCTCAGCCAGATGTGCAAAAAAGGTTCCTCCATACCGCTCGTGGTGTTTTCAGATCAAGAAGCACAAAAATCATTTGATTTAATTAAGCCTGGCAGATACATCACCTAATTAAATTGTTTCCAGATAGCGCTCATATTATCATAACTCACATATTTATAATTCATTCAATATGAATAGAAAGCAACGGCATAAAGTAACAACAATTGATGAGGAATGAGGATATTTTATTTTGGATGCGGTAGGTAGGTGATGTTTAAGTTATTTATAACTCTTTATAAGTAACTACAAAATATCTTCATAAATCTGCAGAACTATTGTGATTTGTGTTGATGACACTTCCATTAATTATCCTCGACACTTATTCGCTCGAGAATTGCAAAAAAATTCATTTGTCAGCTTTCATTCATCTTCTTAAAGGTTAACATGATCGTATCTTACATATTTCGATATTTATTTTTGTTTAAATTGAGTATAGGAAAATTTATTAACTAAAAAAAAGGTTTTCTATTGAAAATTATAAAAACTTGTTTGGCGAAAGCGTTTCTCATCCTTGAGGATAAAAAAAAAATCAGACTTTAACAAACTATATATATATATAGATTCGTCCACTTGTCTAAATTGAATAGCATACAAATTAACACGTGAAAAGAAAAGAATTCATTGATTTTAATTTGAATAAGGTTCCGATGTAAATCAGCAATGAAATTTGCCCTATTGACAGTGAAGCAGTGTTTAGTTGAGAAGCACAAAAAGGCAAATAGGCTGAATTTGAACCAGTGATGCATATCTGTTATCTACAATAATAATGGTAATAATGGGTTAAGCGATCGCGATATATCGGACGCGATCGAATTTCAAATGTTCACGCTTGATCGAAGTCGTGATCTTAATAAATAGTTAACAGAGCCAGGAATCTCGTTGATCTTCTGCCTTGTGAGAGAGGTTTATAATGCACAAAAGGCAGCAAAGGTACGAGAACCGACTCATGATCCATTCAACGCCTCCTGTCGTATCCTCTTAATAAAAAGAAAAAAGGCGGTAGATCAATTATACGGAACGATCTTACGCTCGATAGAGATCTCAAGTCACGACGTAGAACAAGCGCCATCCACCAATCAATTGTAACTGATTCGAAGCGCGCCCTTTAAAGACAATTATTATCTGCCCAGATCCGAATTTTTGGCTATTCCTGTTATTTTATTAAGTCTTTGTCCCGTGCACAATTGTTAAAAAATTCCAATAGATTTCAATTATTGTCACTTTATAGCGTTTATTTTTCCATTCATATTGAATGACCCGATACTCTCCACACATATTTACAAAAAACTCCGATGCATTTATTGACGGCGGTATAGTTTTCAAAAAATCCTCAGGCAGTTCGTGTTATCTCAGCAGAAAGTCGCAGGTAGTAATTACCAGTGGCCGCTACCTGCCCGTCTGAAATAGGCCTGCCGAACACCATTTAATTTTATACCATATAGTCTCCGGAAAGCTGTATTGCTTCTATCTCTGCGCCATGGACACCCCAGATGTATGTAAGTGTGTTTGTGTCAATCTGAACGAATAGACGAGAATCTCGTGGATGCGAGTGAATTTTACGAAAATATAGTTATATAGCAGTTTATATAGATATATACATATATTCATATACATATACATATATATTATCTACTATATCGGTGCGGACTATAGCCTGGGGTCATATATCTCTCTCTCCGTCAGAGGAAGGCTAATATTATTTGCTACTCGTTCAAAAGCCCACTTTGAGGTAGGAGCCTGTCAGACCTCTAGTCCTGGATCGACCACAAATTACTTAAATAATTAAAAACCCTTATCCCGCGTGGGAAGCCAGTCGCGCAGTGCACAGATAAGGACCGCGCCACGTTTGCTATATATACCTCTACGTATACGCGTACGAGCGAATTACGATGGGTGATGAACCTTCTGAAGCCACGCCGTTCGTTGCGTTGATTCACGTTCCAGGTTCCAACCGAGTCCAGCCGAGGTTCGAACCTGTTCTCTCAGACCGGTACGCCTCTAATCCTTTGCCGAACAAAAGGTCCTTTCCACCAGATTCGTATACCCTTTGACGTCAAAACAAGAATTCGAAAAAATAGCAGCCACTACTCTCTGCTCTCCACTTCTGCAACATCATGTGAATCTCTCAATTTATATGTTGCACCAGTTGATTTAGTACGATGACAAATTTCTTCTGTAGTTCTGTATGGATCCGGTTATATCTCAAATGTAATTTTAATAATGTCGTATCTTATTCTTCGTTTCTTATTCTTATTTTTGAGTAGATTTTATATGCGAGGAATGATCCACAGCAGAGATTATGCATTTTTTAGGAGTTATGCACTATTCCAGATAATTTTGCTAAATATCTTGTCTAAAACCGTTTTCCAAACTCACTTTTTTTAAAACTCACTTGTTCTAAACAGTTTTTACAACCCCCTTTCCCTTTCCCCTCAATGCTCTTCAGCTAGTGAGTTTTGTTATTGTCTTTAATGACATTTATGCATTTATCATACACACGTTTACGGATGGTGCTCACCTTTCGAGAGAGTGCACCGAATGGCATTAAATTCCCACCGATGAATTCATGAATCACAACGTCAGATTTAGTCCGTGAAGAAATTGATTCTGCGCGCTCAGGATAGTCCACGTCAACGCAATAATAAAAAAATAATATAATAAAGATATCAAATCCGCTTTTATCAGCCCACGCTCTTCTCAGTTTCGATATTAAAGCATGACAGTCACATGTGACTCTGAAAGAAGGGAATGCAAGTTCGGTTTTCTTATTAGAAAAATTACTATATTTTTTACTATATCGAATTGTTATTACAGCAAAATGAAGAGGAAAATATTTTTTGTAACCTAAGTGATAAATACTTACCGATAATACTTCTACTTCAAATCGTACAGCAAAATGAAGAGCAAAATATTTTTTGCAACCTAACTGATAAATACTTACCGATAATACTTCTTCTTCAAATGCGCAAAAATCGTAAGAAATTTCGTAAGAAATTTCTAATAAAAGTGACTCAAATATGAAACTTAGGATAAATGAAATTTAAGGAATATTCACACGTCTTAATTTAATTATATCATTGCATGTTGTCTAAGATATCTTAAGTTCCTGCATGATGTTATCTAACAAATGTATTGCGTAACTGTACTTAATTGATTTTCCAATCTGCGTATTGTGAATCCAATAGATACGATAGATTAATAAATAATTTATACCTTCAATTGTGATAACTGATTATATCCTGATTTGATTCCGCGAGATTATTCACAAGATAAGTATCGTTTAACCGTAAACCTAACGGTTCTTGTTTATTTTCAAAAATATTACAGAAAATCGCTGATTGCATATTCGTCCTAAAAATAAAAGAAGTAGGTAAAAAATTAATCCCTAGTTGTATTTTTTTAATCCCTAGTAGCCATGATCCAACTTTAGGTGGGAGGTGTCACGTCTCCTAGGCTAATTAATGAAATTAATCATTAGTCTCTTCTTTTCTTCTTCTAAACTCTTTCTATTTTTTATTAGTTTCTTCTTTCTCCTCTTTCTATTTTTGTTCACCCAAGTTATATTCTAATGCAGACCTTAAACTCAAACGATCGCACGATTCGCATCTAACGTCTTTATTATCAAATTATTCGCATTTGGAATTCCTCGAATGTTTCACCAAATTGTAGATTCTTTTCCGCACCCATCAGGATGAAATTATTCATATTAGCTGCGGGACTTCCACATAAATATAAAAGAAGTCATACCTTGGAGGTATGGCTCGCTGCACCTTGGCTATGCGGAAAGGAAAGGCTCTTCTCCACGACCCACGCCAGTTCCTATTGCTTCTTGTACACGTGTAAAACTTGTGTCTGTGTGTTTGCATTTATGTTTATGTATTCCAGTTTGTGTTAATGTAAGTGTGTGCATGAACGCGTGTAACCATGTATACACTCGAGCTCGGCAATACGACGATGGTAAACCACGCATAAACTCTTCTCGTTCTCTTCTTATTCTTCTTGTTCTTCTTCTTGTTTTTCTTCTTCTTGTTCTTCTTCTTATTATTCTTCTTCTTATTCTTCTTTTTCTTCTTATTCTTCTTCTCCTTCTTATTCTCCTTCTTCTTATTCTTCTTCTTCTTCCACGTCTTCGACTTCTTCTGCTTCTTCGTTTCTTCTATTTATTCTTATTCTACCTACCAGGTGTCCAGAAATCAATTGGCTCGCATAAAGATCACTGAAAGTAACTACTGACGTTACTAACTTTGTAAAGCACCGTGAGAAAGACTGAAGGAGATCGCATATCGTGTCTAGCAGACATTTCTGCAGAGCGGAAATTGTAAAAGAACGCGATGCAATTAACGAGTTCAAAGAATTCAAAAAACTCGATAAACTAAGACGTCTTCTGCTCTTTATAAATAGACATGTTTAGAGCTGTTCTCGGCTTTATTGGGAATTAAAACGTCCATTCCTGCCAAAGCGGCGCTGCGGTGCCAAACATGTCCGCCCAAAGGGCCAAAAGTATATGAATAATATGGAGCAGTATTAATAATTTAATTTAACTAGTCGCACTACTTCACTTTCTATGTTCTCTATATTCAATGCCCATGCTTTCTTAATACATGTGCCTTTCTATGTTTCTTTTCTATATTCAATGCTCTAACCTCGAAGTTCGATATTCGATTCTTTTCAATTCGAGAATTCGAGATTTTTCATGTGTGACTTTTTTATAACAAGAAAAAGTGTTTAAGTTTATAAAATCGTTTTTTACTTATCTTTCTATTTATTACAACACTTATTTATTTACTCGGAAGATACTTTAACTTAATAACTAATAACTATGTTCTAGCTGGTTTTCCCGACGTTTTCTGTGTTTACTATATATGCTTCCGGCAGCCATATTTGTTAGTTCGCATAGACGCCGACAGTGTCGCATAACATGTTTAAATTCCCAACGATGCTTCCAAACCTAATTTTTGTTGCCCTCTTGACAATTTTTCTTGCATCCTTGACAATTTCTGCTGAAACTTACCGATATATTATTTATTTCTGAATATATTCCACATGTGCAGTTATGCACTCAGTTTCGACATTCTAAACTCCAGTCACCTGCAGAGTAAACAGAGTGAACAAGACAACGCAACGACCCTCTTCTCAGATTGTATTATTTCAATGTCTTCCGTGTCGGCGGCTTAAAGGTCCTCCGTAATTTCTCGACGGCACGTGAGAGGACTGTGCAAACTCATCTCTGGTGGAAGGCAAACAATGCCTTCTCCTGCTTTCGGTCCTCCGCGACGTTTCTTCGCCATCTTTTTTTTTTTTTTTTTTTTTTTTTTGCAATATACTTGAAATTCAATTGGTCAAAATCATCACATCCCACTCTTTCTCAATATCGCCCATTTGTCACACGCGCTCACGATCCTCTCCCGACAATAAATTTTGTAGGCGTACGCGCGAAATCATCGCTTTCTACTTCTCTCACGAAATTCCCACGATTCTCAATATATATGTATATATATGCATATATGTATATGTATATATAAAAAAAACATCACTAAAAGACCTCGATTCGTTGTCTTTTTTACCGACTTGAAAATAAATATTTCACCGACGACATTTCACAGAAATCGCTTGTTGGATTTTGCCAAATTCAGGAGAACATGTTATCTTCAGGCGAGATAAGTGATCTAGGAGAAATACATATATTATTTCAGCTACTTTTTACATAGTTCAAAGTACAGTTTTTTTCTAATTGACATTCCTGAAAAAAGAGATTTGTTCCAAGTCGTGTAAGAAATTGTCTTCCGAACATTCCAGCACCATTCTAATAAGGAGTGCGGAGCATAATTAAGAATGTGATGACCTTCGGACTTAGGTGCCGTCTCTGTTCCTTGGAAAAAAAAATTCTTTCCCAGTGGAATGCCTTCGTGTTCATTGCCTAATGAACTTGAGATAAAATCACGGGAATACATTCTTAATATTAAAATAATTCAAATTACCCACATGTTTTATTTTCCTTGTTCAATTTTGATTTTAGACAAGAAAATGGAGAAGCTTCTATTATGAGATCTTTTCACGTGTCTGAAAATCGGAATTTTGAGAGAATTTAGATTTTAGAGAATTGGAAGAGGATTTTAAGTAATTTTAAGGAGTTTCAGGAGATTTGAAGGATTTTAGGGGTTTTGCAGTGATTTTAAGGAATTTTAAGGAGTATGGCAACTTTCCAGAATTTAAAAATTTTTTAAGGGATGCTCTAAGAGATTTTGATTGATTTTAGGGATTTTCAGGGATTTTTAAAAGAATTCAACAGATATCAAGTATTTTTCCAAATTTTTCTGTAGATATGACAAAATTTCAAAGAATTTTGAATGATTTTAATTAATTCTAAGGAACTTTGGAAGATTTTTAACGATTTCGAGACATTTTGAATGATTTGGAAGGATTTTAAGTGATTTTCGAGAATTTAAAGGAATCTTAAAGAAATTTTAAAGAATTGCAAAAGATTTTAAGTAATTTTCAGGATTTTCAAGAGATTTAACAAAATTTTAAGAATTTTTAAATGATTTTAAGAGATTTACTGGATTTTAAGGATTTACAGTGATTTTAAGGAGTAAAGCCAACCTTACAGAATTTAAAAACTTTTCAGTTTTTCTAAAGATTTCTGTAGATATTTTCGGGAATTTAAAGAAATCTTAAAGAGATTTTAAAGAATTTCAAACAAATTTAAGTAATTTTAAGAATTTTTAATAGATTTCACAAAATTTCGAGATTGTTGTAAAGGATTTTAAGAAATTTGCAGGATTTTAAGGATTTACAGTGATTTTAAGGAATTTTAAGGAGTAAAGCCAACCTTACAAAATTTAAAGATACTAAATGATTTTCTGAAGTTTTTTGGAAATATTACAAGATTTCAAGACATTTCAAATAATTTTAATAAATTTTAAGGAAATTTTTGAAATATTTTGAACGATTTCAAGAAATTTTATGGAAAATTAGGGAATTGAAGGAATTTTAAATTTCCTGAGAAATTTAAAAGGATTTCACGAGATTTTTATGATTTTCTAAAGATTTTGTTGAATTCTAGGGAATTTTCGATAGATTTAACAAAATTTCAAGAATTTTTTAAGGATTTTAAGGAATTTTAAGGAGAGAAGCCAATCTTACAGAATTTAAAGATACCAAATGATTTTCCAAAGTTTTTTGTAAATATTACAACATTTCAAGAAATTTTAAGGAAGATTAGGGAATTAAAAAAATGTTAATGAATTTTAAAGTTCCTCGAGAAATTATAAAGGATTTCATGGGATTTTTATGATTTTTTAAAGATTTTGTGGAATTTTGAAAATTTTGAAAGTATTTTTTACGTAACCTAAGGGATGTAAAAGTTTTTCGTAGAATTATAAAGGAATTAAAAAACTTGGAAGATTTTTAAGGAATTATAAATATTCTCTTGGAATTTAGAAGAATTTTAAAAAGCATGTAAGAATTTAAAGAAATTTTAATTATTTTAAAGGATTTTAGGAATTTTAAGTAATTACAAAAGATTTCTATAATATTTAAAAGTTTTATTTGAATTTTAAAGGACTTCATAAAACTTTAATAGATTTTTAAAGATTTCAAGACATTTAGAATGATTTAGAAGGATTTTAAGTGATTTTTGGGAATTTAAAGAATTTTCAGTAGATTTAACAAAATTTCAAGAATTTTCTACGGATTTGAAGAGATTTACAGGATTTTAAGGAATTTTAAGGACTAAAGCAACGATTTAACAAATTTAAAGATTTAACAAATTTTTAGGAATGTTCGAAGGATTTTAAGAGATTTTTAGAAATTTTAAGTGATTACAAAAAATTTCTATAATATTTAAAAGTTTTAGTTGAATTTTAAAAGGACTTCATAAAACTTCAATAGATTTTTAAGGATTTCAAGACATTTCGAATGATTTTAAGTGATTTCTGGGAATTTAAAGAATTTTCAGTAGATTTAACAAAATTTTAAGAATTTTCTAAGGATTCTAAGAGATTTACAGGGTTTTAGGAATTTTAAGGAATTTTAAGGAGTAAAGCAACCTTACAGAAGGAATAATGCCTTCTAGTTCATCGCCTCCTGAACTTGAGATAAAATCACGAGAAAAAATTCCTAATATATAAAAATAATTTAAATTCTACACATATTCTATTTCCCTTATTCAATTTTGTCTTCAAACAAGAAAATGTAGAATCTTCTACTACAAGGTCTTTTCAAGTGTCCGCAAATCTGAAATGAAGGTGTGAATAGTGGATAATAAAATCCATAATACATATAGATACATATAATATATGTATATAAGTATAATTCGTAATATAATTCATAATATAAGCATATCTAATATTTAACCGTTATCTCTGTACTCGAATACAAGAGATTCAATTAGCATAACATGAGCTCAATATTCTAGAGTGCATTTGTGTTGATTGCGTGCGATCTTAGTCTCAAAGGCGCGAAACCCTCGGTGTGCACTTCCTGCTTTTTTTTCACTTAGCTCTCTTGAAGCTGGTTCTCAATTACCGAGTTCGTTAGTTACGAATCGCGAAAATGTCACTCATGACGGTTTTGCGCGGCGGGACACCTATTATATAATGCAAAAGAAAAAGCGCCAGTGGAAAGCAAAGGCCAGCAGACGATCCTTATTACCTTTGCGCTTTCTACCTTCGATCCTGCAGATTTACAATATAATTATGTAGACCGGGTTATTTTCATATTTTAAATTCTATTCAATCTTTAAAAATTATATTCAGTCTTTAAAAATTCTATTCCGTCTTTAAAAATTCTATTTTGCCTTTAAATTCTATTCAGTCTTCATCTGCGGGCCGTGATTATTAAAATGATTATTTTAAAAACTCTTCAATTTAACTGTACAAGAACGTTCTTGAAGATTTACGTTCTTTTTCAATATTATATAATTTATTATATTTTATTTCTCTCAGTTCTTAAAATTGATATTAAACTTCGTGAAAAACTCTAAAAATTCCAAGAAACCTTTGAAAAAATGTCAGATCGCTTAAAATTCATGAAAATCACTTAAAATTTTCAGAAAATTCTTGAGATTCTTTTAAATTCAATGATAACAATTCAAATCTCTTTTATATCCTTTAACATATATTAAAAGTATTAGAAATAACTTCAAATTCCATGAAATTCTTTAAAATGCTCACAAAATTATTTAAATATCAGAAAAATCCCTCGAAATCACTTAAAATTATTAGAAATCTCATAAAATTCCTTAAAATTTCAGGATAATATTTCAAATTCCTTAACACCTCATAAAACTCTTACAAAGATTTTAAAATCCCCTAACATTTCACGAAATATCTTAAAATCTCATACAATTCTACAAAATCGTTTTAATATCCTAAAAATATTTTTAATTTCGTAACAATCACTCTTAAAATCTCTTAAAATCATTAAAGATTTCATCAAATTCCATGAAATCTTTAAAAAATATTACAAAATCTTTAATAAATTAGAAATATTTTTTGAAAACCTTTGAATTCTACGAAAACCTTCGAAGTTTTTTATAAATTCTACAAAATATTTTATAAATCATAAAAATCCCTTAAATTCTCTTAAAATCATTTTAAAATCGTCAAAATTTCTTACGATACGTTAAAATCTATGAAAATTCCTCGAAATTCCACGAAAAATTTTTTAATTCCTTAAAACCCTAGAAACTGTTTGAAACCTCTTCAAATTTCATTCAAAACCTTCCAAATAAAATTCGTTAAAATATGTTAAAATTCCTCCAAATTTTACAATATTTAAAATCTATTAAATTCCACTAAAAATTCTGAAATCCCTTAAAATTCATGAAAATCTCTAAAAGTTTCTAGAAACGTCTTGAAATTTCTCAACACTTAAAATCTCTTAAAATCATTAAAGATTTCGTCAAATTCCATGAAATCTTTAAAAATATTACAAAATCTTTTATAAATTAGAAATATTTTTTGAAAATCCTTAAAATTTTACGAAAACCTTCGAAATCTTTGTAAATTCTACAAAATCTTTTAAAAATCATTAAAAATCTCTTGAAACCCTTTAAAATTATTCGAAATATCGAAAAATTACATTAAATCGCTCGAAATTTTTAGAAATCTTTTAAAATAAAAATTTTTAATTTAAACTTAAATTAATTCCTTCAAAGCCCTTGAAAATCCTTCAAACCGTTTTAAATTCCTCAAACTTTCACAAAAACATTAAAAATCGCTTGAATTCGTCGAAATCTTTTAAAATTTTTTTAAAAATTCTTAAAAAACCTCATAATAAAAAAATATTTTGAATCCCTTCAAATTTTTCAACATTTTTTAAAATTGCATAAATTTCTTTAAAATTTCACAAAATATCCTGAATTATCTTAAAATTCTACGAAAAGTTTCAACTCTCTTAAAATCCACTTTAAAATTCATGAAAATCTCTAAAAAGTTCTAGCAACCTCTTGAAATTCCTTCACATTAAAAATCCCTAAAAATTATTAGATATGTTATCAGATCCCATGAAATCTTTTCAAATTTCACAAAATCTTTTAAAAATAAGAAATATCTCTTGAAATACTTTTATGTAAATTATTAGAAATCTCATAAAATTCCATCAAAATCATAAAAAATCCACAGAATCCGTTAAAAATCTAAAAATTCCTTGAAAACCCTTAAAATTTGACGAAAACCTTCAAAATCTTTTAAAAATCATAAGTAGCTTTTGAAATGCCTGAATAAAATTCCCTATAAAGTTGAAAATATTTTAATTAAATCCCACAAAATACATATTTTAAAAGTCATAAAAGTACCTTGAAGTCGGATTGAAATCTGATCAAAGTCGTGAAAAATTATAAAAATTCCCAGCAACTTCTTGAAATTCCTGAAAATTCTATACGGTAACATTTAAAATCCCATTATTTCCCATTGAAATCTTTAAAAATTTCACAAAATTCCCATAAAATTCCTAGATTTCTAAACTCGAAAATTATTTCGAGTTTAGACTCGTGACAAAATGATTATTAACGAAACCGAATTCAAAATTCTAATTCAATTCACGCGGAATTTACAATTCGGCAAGTGTCGATTGTCGAAAATCACTATCGATATTTACACGACGAATCAGGAGTGCGGAATAGGCGTTACGATATTTCGACTTCGACTCAATCATCTTTTTAGAATAGACCATGCATCATTTTTAACATTGAACATTTTTCATTTAGCGTTTGGACACTTAATGATATTTTAAGAAAGTGGGCGCACCTTGCCAATTTTTACTGAGACCCAATTTCCAGTTTCTAATCGCCAATCATCATTTAACGTTTAGCAACTCCGCCCTATCGGCTATCCAGCCTCAATTTTATTGCGCACTCGAGACCGCACTGACACATACAAATAGCTCGAAAATTGCTAGGATCATTTCGAAATTACTCGATTTCCTTAACGAGAGTCCCGCGAGTCTCGAGAGAAGAGAGAAAGAGAGGAGAGAAATGAGAGAAGAGAAAGAGTTTGAGCCCCTCCTCTCTTTTATGTATTATATATATTATATATATATATATATA